>JBAIAC010000177.1:427500-437500 GCA_037349315.1 Chelydra serpentina | reverse complement strand
CCCTAACCCTAAGTGTAACCCTAACCCTAACCCTAACCCTAACCCTAACCCTAACCCTAACCCTAAGTGTAACCCTAACCCTAACCCTAACCCTAACCCTAAGTGTAACCCTAACCCTAACCCTAACCCTAAGTGTAACCCTAACCCTAACCCTAACCCTAACCCTAACCCTAACCCTAACCCTAACCCTAAGTGTAACCCTAACCCTAACCCTAACCATAACCCTAAGTGTAACCCTAACCCTAACCCTAACCCTAACCCTAAGTGTAACCCTAACCCTAACCCTAACCCTAACCCTAAGTGTAACCCTAACCCTAACCCTAACCCTAACCCTAACCCTAAGTGTAACCCTAACCCTAACCCTAACCCTAACCCTAACCCTAAGTGTAACCCTAACCCTAACCCTAACCCTAACCCTAACCCTAACCCTAACCCTAAGTGTAACCCTAACCCTAACCCTAACCCTAACCCTAAGTGTAACCCTAACCCTAACCCTAACCCTAACCCTAACCCTAACCCTAAGTGTAACCCTAACCCTAACCCTAACCATAACCCTAAACCTAAGTGTAACCCTAACCCTAACCCTAACCCTAACCCTAACCCTAACCCTAAGTGTAACCCTAACCCTAACCCTAACCCTAACCCTAACCCTAACCCTAACCCTAACCCTAAGTGTAACCCTAACCCTAACCCTAACCCTAACCCTAACCCTAACCCTAAGTGTAACCCTAACCCTAACCCTAACCCTAACCCTAACCATAACCCTAAGTGTAACCCTAACCCTAACCCTAACCCTAACCCTAACCCTAACCCTAAGTGTAACCCTATCCCTAACCCTAACCCTAACCCTAACCCTAAGTGTAACCCTAACCCTAACCCTAACCCTAAGTGTAACCCTAACCCTAACCCTAACCCTAACCCTAACCCTAACCCTAACCCTAAGTGTAACCCTAACCCTAACCCTAACCCTAACCCTAACCCTAACCCTAACCCTAACCGTAACCCTAACCCCAAGTGTAACCCTAACCCTAACCCTAACCCTAACCCTAACCCTAAGTGTAACCCTAACCCTAACCCTAACCCTAACCCTAACCCTAACCGTAACCCTAACCCTAACCCTAACCCTAACCCTAACCCTAAACCTAACCCTAAGTGTAACCCTAACCCTAACCCTAACCCTAACCCTAACCCTAACCCTAAGTTTAACCCTAACCCTAACCCTAACCCTAACCCTAACCCTAAGTGTAACCCTAACCCTAACCCTAACCCTAACCCTAACCCTAACCCTAAGTGTAACCCTAACCCTAACCCTAACCCTAACCCTAACCCTAACCCTAAGTGTAACCCTAACCCTAACCCTAACCCTAACCCTAAATGTAACCCTAACCCTAACCCTAACCCTAACCCTAAGTGTAACCCTAACCCTAACCCTAACCCTAACCCTAACCCTAACCCTAAGTGTAACCCTAACCCTAACCCTAACCCTAACCCTAACCCTAACCCTAAGTGTAACCCTAACCCTAAGTGTAACCCTAACCCTAACCCTAACCCCAACCCTAACCCTAAGTGTAACCCTAACCCTAACCCTAACCCTAACCCTAACCCTAACCCTAAACCTAAGTGTAACCCTAACCCTAACCCTAACCCTAACCCTAACCCTAACCCTAACCCTAACCCTAACCCTAAGTGTAACCCTAACCCTAACCCTAACCCTAACCCTAACCCTAAGTGTAACCCTAACCCTAACCCTAACCCTAACCCTAACCCTAAGTGTAACCCTAACCCTAACCCTAACCCTAACCCTAACCCTAACCCTAAGTGTAACCCTAACCCTAACCCTAACCCTAACCCTAAGTGTAACCCTAACCCTAACCCTAACCCTAACCCTAACCTTAAGTGTAACCCTAACCCTAACCCTAACCCTAACCCTAACCCTAACCCTAACCCTAAGTGTAACCCTAACCCTAACCCTAACCCTAACCCTAACCCTAACCCTAAGTGTAACCCTAACCCTAACCCTAACCCTAACCCTAACCCTAACCCTAACCCTAACCCTAAGTGTAACCCTAACCCTAACCCTAACCCTAACCCTAACCCTAAGTGTAACCCTAACCCTAACCCTAACCCTAACCCTAATCCTAACCCTAACCCTAAGTGTAACCCTAACCCTAACCCTAACCCTAACCCTAACCCTAACCCTAACCCTAACCCTAACCCTAAGTGTAACCCTAACCCTAACCCTAACCCTAACCCTAACCCTAACCCTAAGTGTAACCCTAACCCTAACCCTAACCCTAACCCTAACCCTCAGTGTAACCCTAACCCTAACCCTAACACTAACCCTAACCCTAAGTGTAACCCTAACTGTAACCCTAACCCTAACCCTAACCCTAACCCTAACCCTAAGTGTAACCCTAACCCTAACCCTAACCCTAACCCTAACCCTAAGTGTAACCCTAACCCTAACCCTAACCCTAACCCTAAGTGTAACACTAACCCTAACCCTAACCCTAACCCTAACCCTAACCCTAACCCTAAGTGTAACCCTAACCCTAACCCTAACCCTAACCCTAACCCTAACCTTAAGTGTAACCCTAACCCTAACCCTAACCCTAACCCTAAGTGTAACCCTAACCCTAACCCTAACCCTAACCCTAACCCTAAGTGTAACCCTAACCCTAACCCTAACCCTAACCCTAACCAAGTGTAACCCTAACCCTAACCCTAACCCTAACCCTAACCCTAAGTGTAACCCTAACCCTAACCCTAACCCTAACCCTAACCCTAAGTGTAACCCTAACCCTAACCCTAACCCTAACCCTAAGTGTAACCCTAACCCTAACCCTAACCCTAACCCTAACCCTAACCCTAAGTGTAACCCTAACCCTAACCCTAACCCTAAGTGTAACCCTAACCCTAACCCTAACCCTAACCCTAACCCTAAGTGTAACCCTAACCCTAACCCTAACCCTAAGTGTAACCCTAACCCTAACCCTAACCCTAACCCTAACCCTAACCCTAACCCTAAGTGTAACCCTAACCCTAACCCTAACCCTAACCCTAACCCTAACCCTAAGTGTAACCCTAACCCTAACCCTAACCCTAAGTGTAACCCTAACCCTAACCCTAACCCTAACCCTAAGTGTAACCCTAACCCTAACCCTAACCCTAACCCTAAGTGTAACCCTAACCCTAACCCTAACCCTAACCATAACCCTAAACCTAAGTGTAACCCTAACCCTAACCCTAACCCTAACCCTAACCCTAACCCTAAGTGTAACCCTAACCCTAAGTGTAACCCTAACCCTAACCCTAACCCTAACCCTAACCCTAAGTGTAACCCTAACCCTAACCCTAACCCTAACCCTAACCCTAACCCTAAGTGTAACCCTAACCCTAACCCTAACCCTAAGTGTAACCCTAACCCTAACCCTAACCCTAACCCTAACCCTAAGTGTAACCCTAACCCTAACCCTAACCCTAACCCTAACCCTAACCCTAACCCTAAGTGTAACCCTAACCCTAACCCTAACCCTAACCCTAACTGTAACCCTAACCCTAACCCTAACCCTAACCCTAAGTGTAACCCTAACCCTAACCCTAACCCTAACCCTAACACTAAGTGTAACCCTAACCCTAACCCTAACCCTAACCCTAACCCTAAGTGTAACCCTAACCCTAACCCTAACCCTAACCCTAAGTGTAACCCTAACCCTAACCCTAACCCTAACCCTAACCCTAAGTGTAACCCTAACCCTAACCCTAACCCTAACCCTAACCCTAAGTGTAACCCTAACCCTAACCCTAACCCTAACCCTAACCCTAAGTGTAACCCTAACCCTAACCCTAACCCTAACCCTAACCCTAAGTGTAACCCTAACCCTAACCCTAACCCTAACCCTAACCCTAAGTGTAACCCTAACCCTAACCCTAACCCTAACCCTAACCCTAAGTGTAACCCTAACCCTAACCCTAACCCTAACCCTAACCCTAACCCTAACGCTACCCCTAACCCTAAGTGTAACCCTAACCCTAACCCTAACCCTAACCCTAACCCTAACCCTAAGTGTAACCCTAACCCTAACCCTAACCCTAACCCTAACCCTAACCCTAACCCTAAGTGTAACCCTAACCCTAACCCTAGCCCTAACCCTAACCCTAACCCTAACCCTATGTGTAACCCTAACCCTAACCCTAACCCTAACCCTAACCCTAACCCTAACCCTAACCCTAAGTGTAACCCTAACCCTAACCCTAACCCTAACCCTAACCCTAACCCTAACCCTAACCCTAACCCTAACCCTAAAACTAAGTGTAACCCTAACCCTAACCCTAACCCTAACCCTAAGTGTAACCCTAACCCTAACCCTAACCCTAACCCTAACCCTAACCCTAACCCTAAGTGTAACCCTAACCCTAACCCTAACCCTAACCCTAACCCTAACCCTAAGTGTAACCCTAACCCTAAGTGTAACCCTAACCCTAACCCTAAGTGTAACCCTAACCCTAACCCTAACCATAACCCTAAGTGTAACCCTAACCCTAACCCTAACCCTAACCCTAACCCTAACCCTAAGTGTAACCCTAACCCTAACCCTAACCCTAACCCTAACCGTAACCCTAACCCTAAGTGTAACCCTAACCCTAACCCTAACCCTAACCCTAAGTGTAACCCTAACCCTAACCCTAACCCTAACCATAACCCTAAGTGTAACCCTAACCCTAACCCTAACCCTAACCCTATCCCTAACCCTAACCCTAACCCTAACCCTAAGTGTAACCCTAACCCTAACCCTAACCCTAACCCTAAGTGTAACCCTAACCCTAACCCTAACACTAACCCTAACCCTAAGTGTAACCCTAACTGTAACCCTAACCCTAACCCTAACCCTAACCCTAACCCTAACCCTAACCCTAAGTGTAACCCTAACCCTAACCCTAACCCTAACCCTAACCCTAAGTGTAACCCTAACCCTAACCCTAACCCTAACCCTAACCCTAACCCTAACCCTAACCCTAAGTGTAACCCTAACCCTAACCCTAACCCTAACCCTAACCCTAACCCTAACCCTAAGTGTAACCCTAACCCTAACCCTAACCCTAAGTGTAACCCTAACCCTAACCCTAACCCTAACCCTAAGTGTAACCCTAACCCTAACCCTAACCCTAACCCTAACCCTAAGTGTAACCCTAACCCTAACCCTAACCATAACCCTAAACCTAAGTGTAACCCTAACCCTAACCCTAACCCTAACCCTAACCCTAAGTGTAACCCTAACCCTAAGTGTAACCCTAACCCTAACCCTAACCCTAAGTGTAACCCTAACCCTAACCCTAACCCTAACCCTAACCCTAACCCTAAGTGTAACCCTAACCCTAACCCTAACCCTAAGTGTAACCCTAACCCTAACCCTAACCCTAACCCTAAGTGTAACCCTAACCCTAACCCTAATCCTAACCCTAAGTGTAACCCTAACCCTAACCCTAACCCTAACCCTAACCCTAACCCTAACCCTAACCCTAAGTGTAACCCTAACCCTAACCCTAACCCTAACCCTAACTGTAACCCTAACCCTAACCCTAACCCTAACCCTAAGTGTAACCCTAACCCTAACCCTAACCCTAACACTAAGTGTAACCCTAACCCTAACCCTAACCCTAACCCTAACCCTAAGTGTAACCCTAACCCTAACCCTAACCCTAACCCTAAGTGTAACCCTAACCCTAACCCTAACCCTAACCCTAACCCTAACCCTAAGTGTAACCCTAACCCTAACCCTAACCCTAACCCTAAGTGTAACCCTAACCCTAACCCTAACCCTAACCCTAACCCTAACCCTAAGTGTAACCCTAACCCTAACCCTAACCCTAACCCTAACCCTAAGTGTAACCCTAACCCTAACCCTAACCCTAACCCTAACCCTAAGTGTAACCCTAACCCTAACCCTAACCCTAACCCTAACCCTAAGCCTAACCCTAACCCTAAGTGTAACCCTAACCCTAACCCTAACCCTAACCCTAAGTGTAACCCTAACCCTAACCCTAACCCTAACCCTAACCCTAACCCTAACCCTAACGCTACCCCTAACCCTAAGTGTAACCCTAACCCTAACCCTAACCCTAACCCTAACCCTAACCCTAACCCTAAGTGTAACCCTAACCCTAACCCTAACCCTAACCCTAACCCTAACCCTAACCCTAAGTGTAACCCTAACCCTAACCCTAACCCTAACCCTAACCCTAACCCTAACCCTATGTGTAACCCTAACCCTAACCCTAACCCTAACCCTAACCCTAACCCTAACCCTAAGTGTAACCCTAACCCTAACCCTAACCCTAACCCTAACCCTAACCCTAAGTGTAACCCTAACCCTAACCCTAACCCTAACCCTAACCCTAAAACTAAGTGTAACCCTAACCCTAACCCTAACCCTAAGTGTATCCCTAACCCTAACCCTAACCCTAACCCTAACCCTAACCCTAACCCTAAGTGTAACCCTAACCCTAACCCTAACCCTAACCCTAACCCTAACCCTAAGTGTAACCCTAACCCTAAGTGTAACCCTAACCCTAACCCTAAGTGTAACCCTAACCCTAACCCTAACCATAACCCTAAGTGTAACCCTAACCCTAACCCTAACCCTAACCCTAACCCTAACCCTAAGTGTAACCCTAACCCTAACCCTAACCCTAACCCTAACCGTAACCCTAACCCTAAGTGTAACCCTAACCCTAACCCTAACCCTAACCCTAAGTGTAACCCTAACCCTAACCCTAACCCTAACCATAACCCTAAGTGTAACCCTAACCCTAACCCTAACCCTAACCCTAACCCTATCCCTAACCCTAACCCTAACCCTAACCCTAAGTGTAACCCTAACCCTAACCCTAACCCTAACCCTAAGTGTAACCCTAACCCTAACCCTAACACTAACCCTAACCCTAAGTGTAACCCTAACTGTAACCCTAACCCTAACCCTAACCCTAACCCTAACCCTAACCCTAAGTGTAACCCTAACCCTAACCCTAACCCTAACCCTAACCCTAACCCTAAGTGTAACCCTAACCCTAACCCTAACCCTAACCCTAAGTGTAACCCTAACCCTAACCCTAACCCTAACCCTAACCCTAACCCTAACCCTAAGTGTAATCCTAACCCTAACCCTAACCCTAACCCTAACCCTAACCCTAACCCTAAGTGTAACCCTAACCCTAACCCTAACCCTAACCCTAACCCTAACCAAGTGTAACCCTAACCCTAACCCTAACCCTAACCCTAACCCTAACCCTAAGTGTAACCCTAACCCTAACCCTAACCCTAACCCTAACCCTAACTGTAACCCTAACCCTAACCCTAACCCTAAGTGTAACCCTAACCCTAACCCTAACCCTAACCCTAACACTAAGTGTAACCCTAACCCTAACCCTAACCCTAACCCTAAGTGTAACCCTAACCCTAACCCTAACCCTAACCCTAACCCTAACCCTAACCCTAACCCTAACCCTAACCCTAACCCTAACCCTAACCCTAACCCTAACCCTAACCCTAACCCTAACCCTAACCCTAACCCTAACCCTAACCCTAACCCTAAGTGTAACCCTAACCCTAACCCTAACCCTAACCCTAACCCTAAGTGTAACCCTAACCCTAACCCTAACCCTAACCCTAACCCTAACCCTAACCCTAACCCTAAGTGTAACCCTAACCCTAACCCTAACCCTAACCCTAACCCTAACCCTAACCCTAAGTGTAACCCTAACCCTAACCCTAACCCTAAGTGTAACCCTAACCCTAACCCTAACCCTAACCCTAAGTGTAACCCTAACCCTAACCCTAACCCTAACCCTAACCCTAACCCTAACCCTAACGCTACCCCTAACCCTAAGTGTAACCCTAACCCTAACCCTAACCCTAACCCTAACCCTAACCCTAACCCTAAGTGTAACCCTAACCCTAACCCTAACCCTAACCCTAACCCTAACCCTAACCCTAAGTGTAACCCTAACCCTAACCCTAACCCTAACCCTAACCCTAACCCTAACCCTATGTGTAACCCTAACCCTAACCCTAACCCTAACCCTAACCCTAACCCTAACCCTAAGTGTAACCCTAACCCTAACCCTAACCCTAACCCTAACCCTAACCCTAAGTGTAACCCTAACCCTAACCCTAACCCTAACCCTAACCCTAAAACTAAGTGTAACCCTAACCCTAACCCTAACCCTAAGTGTATCCCTAACCCTAACCCTAACCCTAACCCTAACCCTAACCCTAACCCTAAGTGTAACCCTAACCCTAACCCTAACCCTAACCCTAACCCTAACCCTAAGTGTAACCCTAACCCTAAGTGTAACCCTAACCCTAACCCTAAGTGTAACCCTAACCCTAACCCTAACCATAACCCTAAGTGTAACCCTAACCCTAACCCTAACCCTAACCCTAACCCTAACCCTAAGTGTAACCCTAACCCTAACCCTAACCCTAACCCTAACCGTAACCCTAACCCTAAGTGTAACCCTAACCCTAACCCTAACCCTAACCCTAAGTGTAACCCTAACCCTAACCCTAACCCTAACCATAACCCTAAGTGTAACCCTAACCCTAACCCTAACCCTAACCCTAACCCTATCCCTAACCCTAACCCTAACCCTAACCCTAAGTGTAACCCTAACCCTAACCCTAACCCTAACCCTAAGTGTAACCCTAACCCTAACCCTAACACTAACCCTAACCCTAAGTGTAACCCTAACTGTAACCCTAACCCTAACCCTAACCCTAACCCTAACCCTAACCCTAAGTGTAACCCTAACCCTAACCCTAACCCTAACCCTAACCCTAACCCTAAGTGTAACCCTAACCCTAACCCTAACCCTAACCCTAAGTGTAACCCTAACCCTAACCCTAACCCTAACCCTAACCCTAACCCTAACCCTAAGTGTAATCCTAACCCTAACCCTAACCCTAACCCTAACCCTAACCCTAACCCTAAGTGTAACCCTAACCCTAACCCTAACCCTAACCCTAACCCTAACCAAGTGTAACCCTAACCCTAACCCTAACCCTAACCCTAACCCTAACCCTAAGTGTAACCCTAACCCTAACCCTAACCCTAACCCTAACCCTAACTGTAACCCTAACCCTAACCCTAACCCTAAGTGTAACCCTAACCCTAACCCTAACCCTAACCCTAACACTAAGTGTAACCCTAACCCTAACCCTAACCCTAACCCTAAGTGTAACCCTAACCCTAACCCTAACCCTAACCCTAACCCTAACCCTAACCCTAACCCTAACCCTAACCCTAACCCTAACCCTAACCCTAACCCTAACCCTAACCCTAACCCTAACCCTAACCCTAACCCTAACCCTAACCCTAACCCTAACCCTAACCCTAAGTGTAACCCTAACCCTAACCCTAACCCTAACCCTAACCCTAAGTGTAACCCTAACCCTAACCCTAACCCTAACCCTAACCCTAACCCTAACCCTAACCCTAAGTGTAACCCTAACCCTAACCCTAACCCTAACCCTAACCCTAACCCTAACCCTAAGTGTAACCCTAACCCTAACCCTAACCCTAAGTGTAACCCTAACCCTAACCCTAACCCTAACCCTAAGTGTAACCCTAACCCTAACCCTAACCCTAACCCTAACCCTAAGTGTAACCCTAACCCTAACCCTAACCATAACCCTAAACCTAAGTGTAACCCTAACCCTAACCCTAACCCTAACCCTAACCCTAAGTGTAACCCTAACCCTAAGTGTAACCCTAACCCTAACCCTAACCCTAAGTGTAACCCTAACCCTAACCCTAACCCTAACCCTAACCCTAACCCTAAGTGTAACCCTAACCCTAACCCTAACCCTAAGTGTAACCCTAACCCTAACCCTAACCCTAACCCTAAGTGTAACCCTAACCCTAACCCTAACCCTAACCCTAAGTGTAACCCTAACCCTAACCCTAACCCTAACCCTAACCCTAACCCTAACCCTAACCCT